>VDFB02270651.1:6476601-6499711 GCA_007258455.2 Sequoia sempervirens | reverse complement strand
TAGATCCTCTAGGAAGATCCATTAGCCAACCAAGATCTGTGAGGAAAGTATAGTCATAAATTTTATTTTATTTGTTCACTAGTAAGGTTGAATGTCAACAACTATAGAAATGATTGAACTACAAATGAAATGTCCCTAAAATGGATAGGACAATTATTTTTAAAAAACCAATTAGAATAATACTAAATAACCTGTGAAATGTCCTCCTAGTATCATAATGGATACATTAAAAATGGAAGACATATACAAGAATCTACAAAATATTTACTACTCATAACTACAAATGGAGACATGTAGTCCACGTTATATATATTTTAATCCTATCTAACATATAATAGGGAAATCATAACATTTTTAATATGGTTACAAAGTTTATACATGTATTTATAATACCTTTATGGCTTGATCATCTTGCTAGGAGTTTGTCGACCTCTTACTTGCCATGGTCCCTTAGATGCACTATAGGTATTGGGCTTGGTGAGTTTTGGTAATAATGATCTAGGTATCTACAAGGATTCAATCCCTAATCATGGTAAGAATAATGAATTGGGTAAAGGAACGAATTATAACAAGGTAAACCATTCATATGATTTTATAGTTAGACACATTGAAGAATCCAATAACCACATCATCATCGTAACCATCCCAATTAGGAATCCTAAGTGTATAGTTACTACATGAGGGAAATTCACCCTTCAAAGAGTTCCACTCCAACCCAAAATCATTACTACATTGTTATCAACTAAGTATAATCTTATAGATCATTTGAAGAAAACAGTAGCTCAAATATCCATATTAGAGCTCCTTAGAATTTTTCCCGCACATAAAGAGGTCTTGCACAAAGAAATTCTAGAGTCATCCACACCTACCAACATATATATCAAACAATTCCAAGCCATGGTAAGACATATTACATCCAAACACCACCTCGTATTTATGGAAAAGGATCCTCCTTCCACCTCATATAGAAATCAAGAATTATACCTAGAAGTCTTCATCCATAAACAAAAAAACAAAAGATTCCTAATAGATGGTGGAGTAGTCTTAAATTTTTTTACTTTGAAACTAGTTAAAAAATTGAGATATTTTGACGAGGTTATAGAGAAACAAAAAAGGATCTCTATTAAAGCATATGATGATAATGATCATGAATCGAAAGGGATAATCAAACTTCCTATATAGGTTGGTCCCACAATTGTAGAAACTACACATCAAGTATTGGACCTTGATCTACTAGATAATATTCTCCTAGGATTCCCATGGATACATTCCATGCAAGGTGTCCAATCCACCTATCACCAATGTATAAAATTTCCCTATGATGAAATGAGGTCTCCATTTATGGGGAACCTTTCCCTTTCAACTATTATAAAAATTTAGAAGAAAAATACCATAAAATCCACCAAGTACCTAACAATGAAATCACCTCATATTTATCATCCTGTATCAATCCATCCACTTTGGCCTCATCATACACCATACATGAGCCCCTTCTAGATATCAAGGTCCAAATACATGACAAAGGTTGTGGATAATATGATATAAAAGGGTCCTTCTATGTAGGAAAACTTCCATCTTCTAATATATTAGGTAAGCCTCAACATGTAGATAAAACCTCTTCCTTTATTAGATTTGAACCCACGATATTCTCAAAGTGGGGAGAGGTAAAAAAGAGGTCATAGAAGAGGATATTTCAAAATGTTTATACCAAGAAGAGAAAGAACAACCATCCCTATCAATTAAACATTATAGTAAGGTTTTTTAGATCATTAGGAACATGGGATTCATAATTCAAGGTGGTCTTTAAATTCATCAAAAAGGAATAAGAGAACCTATTATTCTAGAGAAGAGATAAAAATATCAAGGGCTTGGGTATGGTTCATTAATTAAAATTACTCCTAACATTGAATGTGCCACTAGTAAGGTAGTTAAATTTTTTCTGAGAATTGAAAACTTCTAATGATGACAACATGGAGGAATATTATATGTACATCACTAATTTATTTGAAAAAATATCCATTAAAACCATAACATCTATATCCTTTACATCTCCTTGACAAGCCAATAACCTTACACTCATTTATCCCCAACTTATTGATTGGGACCAATAAGGACTGCTGATTTTGGAAATATTTCAAGATGATGATGCTATTGCTAAGTTTATGGGACTTAGAGATGAAATACCACATGGAGGCCAAAAATTAGGATTTGAAATAAAGCTTTATGCACAAGCATTCTTTGGGGAGAAAAGCAAATCCTTTTGTTGCAAAATAGAAAACATAAAAAATATCCCCTAGTGAAAACCATTTTGGATCATGAAAAAGTAAAAATAAAGGATGTATCACTAGTATAATTTGGCAAATAAATGACTAGGTGACTAAAAATTTTAGTCACAACAACTAAAAATGACTAAATTCTACTCATTTTTGCAACTCAGCTATAAATGAGTAAATCAATGACTAATTTGGTCATTGACTAAAAATTATTTAGTCACACAAATAAAAATGACTAAATAGTTAGTCATTTATTTAGTCACAATCCATTTGAATAAATAATTTAAGGAATCAAGAATATAGCCTCCCAAATTACTTTAAAACTTTAATAAACATACTCTAAAACTTTCGTCAAAATCTTATTTTCAGGCGTAGCCCGCCATAATGGGCTTTTTCATTTTAATAAACATACTCTAAAACCTTTGTAAAAACCTTATTTTTAGGTGTAGCTTGCTAAAATGGAGAAGTGTTTTAGTAAAAAATGAAAGAGAATGGTAAGGAGATGTGTGTAACAGGAGGCATAGGATTCATTGCTGCTTATCTCATTCCTGCTCTGCTCAACAAGGGTTACATTGTTCACGCTACTATTTGTAATCCAGGTATTTAATTGACATATATTTGCATAATCTCAAATTCCTTCAGATGCTTTTGAAGCATTAATGTATCCTATATAGGGTTTAAAATGATTTATTTTAATTTAAAAAAATAAATAAATGATGTATTTTCTTGTGATTACATAATGTGGAGATCTCCTAAATCTGCCCCAACACACTGTCCTCTTTGGCACTGTATTCATTACTCTAGCTGCTAGGGTTTTGCATGTGACATCTTTAATATCTTCATAACAGTGGCTTTTAAATAGATCTCAATATTTTCTTTAACCCTTATCATGGTAACCCTTGAGTTCCATAATTCACCTTCAATCTCTTTTAAGAACATTATCTTAAGCTAGACTACATAGTATGCATATAAAGCAAGTCCTTCATACTTGCCATTGTTCCAAACCCCACTCATTGCCTTGCTTAAAATGTTTCCTCCATAAGCACAATAACATGTTTTAAAATCATGGTTTATAGTGATTGACCATTAAGGTCACTACTTTCATCAAGATACAATGAGATTTTTCTCTTCAAACTCAAGACATTATGCAAGATAACATTGTGAATTATTTATTGTGTACGATTTGATTTTCTTGCATATTTACTACTTTGCTAATTGCCTTTAAGACTGGATATTGCACCCTCAGCTACAATATCAAACAACTCACTCACTGTCACTTGAAGATTCCTTTCATGAGCATCCTTCTATAAAATCAAACTATGTCCTATAGACTGCCTACTTACTTACTATAGGGGACTCATTATTTTATGGTATTGTGGGTCTTAAGATCCTTCAACCTTATTGTCACTACTTCACAGTCCACAAGGTATTATTCACTATTCTCCCATCTTTGATGAGTCTCAAAATACTGCTCAAACATGCAATCCACTATCTCCATTATACAATGTCTAAGAAGAAACATTGAACCTGTGATTACCACTATTATTTCATTTGGACAGTCATTCCTTGATTGCATTTTCCTTGTCTCACACTACCAAAAGCATTTGAAAAACCCTTAAGGTCAGCAAGGAGGTAAGGAAACTCACTGCTAAAATCTCCACTTTACTATGAAAGGTTTGAGCTTGATTATCTTGTCACTGCTCAACCTCTTTTTGACTGTCACACCTCAAGTGACCGTCATTCTTCTTACCATAGATTGCATTTACAAATGTCACTGAGCTACATAGTGTTCTTGTTATTGGCTACAATATTTAGGTTGCAATATTTTGTTATTGGCTATAATGTCTTAGTCTTTTTGGTATTGGAACCTCACTAATCCGCTAGAGTTATTGTTTATGTTTCTAGGAAGGCCTAGGGTTTGTACCCTAGTCATGCTCTTACCAATGCTTATGTTGGTATTAAAAAACAACCTTAAATCTTAGGTCAAAAAATTAGCTATCTTGATAGGGTTGTGGTGTGATCTTGGATTGTATCCTAGAGTGTGTGGTAAGCTTGTGTTTGCTCATTAAGGTATGTAAATCTCATCAAGGAAATATATCCTATATAGCATGGGTCTTGTTTTAATACTTTCCATAATGGTTATTAGTAGATCATATTATTATGTTTTGTGGTAACCTAATATTGCATTCAAGTATGTAACAAACCTGGTTTGTAGTTTAGTCTGTACACTTTTAAGTAACATTCATAAGGTTTAGAAAATATTGATAACTCTCTAGAATAGCCCAATAAACATGGGTTGTTCTTGAATGCACTATATAATTGATATAACACAACCACTCTGCATATCAACTAGAGTTATAGGCTCTTTATTGTAGCAAGAGGTAATCACTCTTCGATCATGGTATCATTACATCATAACCTGTTAAACTTGAGTCAACTTGAATGCACCCAATGATGATTAACACCTAATTTTGATGAAAATTATTTGTACATGAATTATGCTCATATGATTGCCTCCATTTCTATCACAACATAGCCACATTAAACTTGGGTCACACATGAATGCATCCTATATTTATTATAGCATAACTGTGCCACATGATCAATAGAGTTATGGATCACATAATTATAGTCACAAGAATTTGTTCCTTGGTTGTGCTCTTATGGTGATTCCATTACTATTGCAACATAGCCATTTGGACTTATATTGCTCAAATCCTTACATTGCTTATTTTCTCTTTGGATGGATTACTTCATGGATTTTTTGTGATTTATACAACTTTTATTTTGATAGTAAATTCCATTGGATTCTTTCTGAAGCTGAAATCATTTATTAATTACGGTTTTATTAAGATTTTGAGTTTTATTTAGAAGTGGTTAATATGTGGAATTTTTATGTGCATGAAGAATAGATTGTGATACAATGTTCGAGTATGGATGGTTCAAGAAAAAATGGATTGCTATCAGTGTCATAACCAGGTTGGAGAGTACCTTGAGCCTATGTGAAACACTTCCGAGTGTTCTCGGTAGAAAGAAAAACCTGACTATAGGAATTTCCAAATATCCAATAGAGGAAGTTCCTGTATTCTAAAGATAAAATCATAAATCTGCTTGTCCAATTGGACATCCAACTTGGGATGTTTAATATCTAATAAAGTTTGTACATTCTAAAGATAAAATCATAAATCTGTTTGACCAATTTTAGATCCAATTTGAGGTAGTGAAGCTCTGACAGAGGAAGTTTCTACATTTTAAAGATAAAATCATAAATTTTATTGGTCCAATTTGAGATCCAATTTGAGGTCGTGAAGCTCTAACAGAGGAAGTTCCTACATTCTAAAGATAAAATCATAAATCTGCTTGGTCCAATTTGAGGTCCAATTGTAAGGATTTGTCTTTTTAATTATACTTTCCAACATTTGGCTTGATAAAAATTGTTACTTTAGAATCATGGTATTACTTTTCTTCTAATGTTTTCAACCCTCATTTTAGGGAAGAGCTCTGAAGATGGTTCCTTTAGATGGAGACTACACTTTTTTGCTATAGGTTCCATCTAGAAACACCAGAAGCTCAGGTACAACAAAGTTTGAGGTGGATTGCACTTAGTATTTTATGCTGATATGGATACGTTCTAGCCTGTAGTTAATTATTGTAGCATAGTAGATAGGATAAATAGTTGTTCATATACCATAGTTTCAAATTCTAAATTTCCATACCTTATTCTAGGAGAAAATCATAGGGGGAGTCTATATATAAGACACCACTATTTCAAATTCAAAATTGTTGGCTCTTTCACAATTGTTTGCTTCATTTGTTTGATCTAAGACAACCTACTGTATAGAAGATGCTCTCAGAATCACAATAAAATCCTTTTATTCTGGGATGATTGTTCAGAATCTTTCCCATCATAACAATGAAAAAAAGCATTAGTCATTAACCTAAACTTTGCAAGAGTTTCATCAAATTCTACTTTTCCACTCTCTTTTCCATTCTAAATCTTATTCCCAATTTCATCCATGAATAAATTTCTCAGCTTGTAGATCCTTCTATTAGCCATAACTTTACCAGGTGTTGAGGATAGCTTCAAGTTTTTACCCAAGCAGTAATTGACAAAATTCGGGCTAATTAGATCAAAATATGGTAAGGCCAAATTTTGTCAATTCCTGCTTGGGTAAAAACTTGAAGCTATCCTCAAAACCTGATAAAGTTATGGCTAACAAAAGGATATCCAGGCTAAGGAAGTTCTTCATGGATGAAATTGGGAATAAAATTTAGAATGGAAAAGAGTGGAAAAGTAGAATTTGATGAAACTCTTGCAAAGTTTAGGTTAATGACCAATGCTTTTGTTTATTGTTATGATGGGAAAGATTATAAATAGTCATCCTAGAATAAAGGATTTTACTATGATTTTGAGAGCATCTTCTATACAATAGATTGTCTTAGATCAAACAATTGTTAAAGAGCCAACAATTTAGAATTTGAAACAATGGTGTCTTATGTATAGAATCCCCCTATTATTTTCTGCTACAATAAGGTATAAAAATTTAGAATTTGAAACAATGGTATATGAAAAAATATTTGGCCTATCTATTATGCTACAACAATTAACTACTGGTTAGAACATATCCATATCAACATAAAATAGTAGGTGCAATTCATCTCAAACTCTGATGTGGTAATTACTTTGTAAGGAAGTTTGCACTCCATGAACATTCTTTGTGCATATTAGTGTGTTGGTTATTATCTCGATATCCTTTTTGATCAAAAGAATAGTGAAGTTCATTGCATAACTCATGGCCATTTTACAGTGCTATGATCTATTGCTCTTTTACTTCTTACTCACTGTGTTCTCAATCACCATGTGCAAATGACTTACATGACATATCTTTGTCACCATTTGATAGTAACTTTCATTGTTTTGGACTATTTGTTATGATTCAATCACTTGTTGACAGTGTTCTTCCTTTCTCAGTCCTATAGGACAAAGGAGAATTCATAGTTTGCAACTCTCTAACAATGGTAAATAGATACAGTAAAGATATTTAAAATTTTAGAGGCTGATTTTTTTTGAATTGCTAAAGTCTCTATCAATTTTATAACTTAAAATTATTCAAGCTATTTGAATAGCTAAACTTCATATTATAAAACTTTAAAGTACAATAGAATCAGGTACTTAAAATTATTACATAGAAGTTGAATGAAAATTAGTAAATTACTACTAATTTAGCTTTTCCTTTTGTGTGTTTATAGGGTTATTTCTTCCAACATTTGTTAGGCCTATTTTGGATTCTATGGAAACATCAAAGGCAGTTCCACATCTAGGTCTAAATGAGGTGATGACCCATCCTTCTATGATGAAGTTTGCAAGATACAACCAAGAATAGATCTAAAAATATCAGATTTTTAAACCTTTAGATCTTTGAGATTGTTGCAGATTTGATTTGATATTTGTACAACTAGACGGATCTAAAAAAATGTTGCTTGAAAATGTTATTTGTTCAGAATAATCTAAGGGTGTTTTTTTTCACTTGCATAATTTTTTTTTGTCTACCTTAAGATAACTGTTAAAATTATCATTTTGTTAATCATAATATTTCATTGTATATTTGTATTTTGTTAGATTGTATTGGATATTTAATGGTTAATTTTTTTTTTTAAAATAAATTCAGCATAATATACTTTCCATGTACTTCTTTTCATCACTTGTAAATCTAAATTTTTGTTACTTTTTGTGATCATAAAAAATAGAGATGATTTCAGTCTCTGTGAAATATTTTCATGCATGTTTGATATCTCTACAAGGTGATGAAAAAGGACCTAGGGTTTGGTAGGGTTTTGAGTATCCTTATTGTTTTGATGGTAATGTTGTCACTAAGTTCTCTCCTTTCCCAAATATAGTCACCTGAGAAATTTCCATGATGCTCTTGACTGCAAATTACTTTGTTCTCCCTACCTTCTAACTACAGGTTTGATTCTTCAACTCTACCAATTTCCCTTTCATCTTAGTGTCTTTTCATACTCTTGCATCTATTCTCTTATGAATTTATTCTTATGACTCTAAAAGCTATCACTAGGTCTATTATGATTGTTAGGTCTTTGAGGGTATATTATTTTCTACTATGAAATCTTAGATTGTCATACTGTTGATGACAATTCTCCAAGGATGTTTGTGAACTAATTTAACTCTTTGTATATTCTCCATTATGCATTGAAAATTCATGGTTTCTAGTTAACTATTTGGTGTAGGGGAACCTTCTTAATTTTTGTTAATATGGTCACATGTTTGGTTTTTAGGTGTTTAGTATTGTTTGGATGTAATAATATGGGATCAATATTTGATAGTTTTGGTCATGTTTTGTAGATGTTGTCAAAAGTTACTTTCAACTTTGCAATATTGTCATTTTAGGAAGATGAATGGTCACACATTCAAAATTTGGTTATGGACCGTTGTTTTGGTGTGGTGAAGTTTAAATATTCCTCACAAACTTTGAGGTAGGGTTCTGGAGACAATTTTTGTGCACAAGCAATAAGACAACTTCATTTTTCTGTGTTTTCCTTGTAATTTGTTGCTACAACATTCTATACAGTTTCGTATAGAGAGATTATGGTCTGAAGTGCATTGTATCTTGTTAAGGCATGAGTTTTGGTATTGGTTTGAATTAATTTCATCAAGTTTGAAGGATTTTATAAGCAAATTACTAAAGGAGGTCTGAAAACCCTAAGTTAAGGGGGTTTGAGAGAAAAATGAAATAAATCACCATTCCACTAGTGGAAATTGTTACAAATTGGTGGAATGGAACTAGATAGGGTGTTTTTCATGTTTAGTAGGATTGTAGTTGCAGGGGATGGAGTTAGGGCCCTATTTGTGCAAGCCCTAGCCTAATATCTCAATGTATTATGTTAGTTTTGATAGGTAGAAGTAGGGTTTTGTGGTTAGATGAGTTGGTGGTTGATTCAAGTGATAAAATTTGTGGTTTCAAACCTTATGTGATTTTTCCAAGGTCTGGGAATGAAGATTAGTAATATGGGAAATTGATATCACACACTTGCTTTGTAAAAGAGGCCTAATTGGTCTTAAGGGGCAATGTAGCAGTCCATTTTAGGAGGGTATGTTTTGAAACAAGTATATGCACAAAGTTTATATCTTCAAGATGAGCATAAAGGGTGTCCTAAAAGGTATTCCTTTCATAGGTTTGGGGAATTTTCTAAAAGATATTACCAAATTTCATGGTTTGATGTGCTATAAGCAAAATTGGGAAAATTGAGTGAAAGCACCAAGTTAGGGTCTTTAAGGTGGAAAATTTGGTCAAGTTGGATTGAATTGTGATTGGTAAGAGATCTCCACCCCTGGTCTACATCAAATTGGTATAAGAGCATAGGTTTTGATCTTTTGAAGAAACAGGGTTGAAGCTTGAAGAGGGAAAAGTTGTAAATTGAAAGGACAAGATGCCTCCTAAAGGTAGTGCAGTCATTGCTAGAGAGATAAGGATGATGAAAGAGTCTCAAGAAGCTATTTTGGCTAGAATTGTAGCATTGGAAACAAACCAAAGAAGAGGTAAGGCCACTGAAGAGGAAAGTGATTGAGAGGAAGAGGAAGAGGGTGAGAATGAAAACCCTCAAAGAGGAGTCCAAGGTGATGATGAGTTGGACCTTGATGAAAGATGGATGGTGAAGATATTGAAGGCTGTCAGAGGAGAGACTACTGAAGTGAAAATGGAATTGCCCATGTATAATGGGAAAATGGATGCAGAAGAAGTATTGGATTGGATAGATGCACTGAAAAATTACTTTGAGTACAAGGAGGTAGCAGAAGAACAAAAGGTAAAGTTTGCTAAGACTAAGTTGAAAGGCCCTTCCCTAAATTGGTGGAACTATGTATAGGAGGAGAGAGTGAAAAAGGGAAAAGAAAAAATAAAATCATGGGATAGGATGGTGTCTAAGGTGAAGGGTTAATTCTTGCCCGATGACCATGCAATTCAAATATTCAGGAGGTTGTAAAACTTAAAGCAAAAGGAAATGGATGTCATGGCCTATACAGAGGAGTTTCATAAATTGAGCCTTAGAGCAGGTCATGTTGAAGATGAGGTTGAGAAAATAGCAAGATATATGAATGGACTAAGGTTCAACATTTCAGATGAATTGAGTCTTGCCACCCTTAGATCGGTGGAAGAGTGCTTCCAATTAGTTGTTAGGGTAGAAGAGAAATTGAAAAGAAGGCAAAAAAAAACAAAGTAGAGGTAGAGGAAAGAACTTCAGGGGCATAGGATCTTTTGGTGGAAGTGGACAATAACAAAAAACACAAGGAGAGGCAAGTGGCAACCAAGAACAAGGCTTAGAGTCAAGAGGTGGATTCAGAGGTAGAAGACCTAATGGTAGAGGCAAATCTGGAGGACAAGGTAGAGGTTCAAACACCTTTTTAGGGAGATGTTATCAATGTAACCAATTTGGCCATCAAGCATGGAAGTGCTCAGAGAAACAACCTTCTTCATCACATGGTGGTGAAAGAAGAACACAATTGGTGTAAGAGGAATATTTTGAGAGTGTTAACTCTTCTTCTTAGCATGCTACTTCAGAGGTTGGAGAAAATTTGATGATGAGAAGAACACTCCTCAAGGTTCCTATGGTGAAGGATCCTTCACAAAGAAAGTCCTTATTCATAACAACTTGAAAATCACAAGGCAAGGTATGTAAGGTTGTAGATTTTAGTTCAACTGATAATTTAGTTTCTTTGGAGATGGTTGAAAAACAAAAGATGAAAAGGATTCCACACCCTACACCTTATAAGATTTCTTGGCTGAATAAGGGTCAACAAGTCTTGGTCAATGAGAAAACATGGGTAGAGTTTAACATTGGGGGTATAAAGACAAGATGTTGTGTGACATCATCCCCATGGATGTTTGTCACTTGCTGCTAGGAAGACCTTGGAAGCATGAAAAAAAAAAAGAATGACGGGAAGAAAAATACTTATGTAATTGAGAAAGATTGTGTGTCCTTTACCCTCACTCCTTTGCAAGATGACAATATAGATACTAAAGTTGGGTCAAGTGTCATGTTAGTTGGGGAGAAAGAATTCTTGAAAACCATGAAAGAGGAAGGTGGTCAGGGGTATGCAATCATAATCAGACCCAAATCTCTTTCGACAGTAGCAACCATGGAAAATGTGCCCAAGGAAGTATGAACTTTGTTGAATAAGTATCAAGACATAGTTGTTGATGAACTCCCTAGTTCCTTGCCACCCATCAGAGATGTGAGCCACCACATAAAATTTATACCAAGTGAAAATATACCCAATAAGGATGCATACAAGATGACCCCTCAACAAAATGAAGAAATAAGGAAACAAATACAAGAGTTGTTGGATAAGGGTCTCATAAGGGAAAGTTTAAGTCCATGTGTTGTTACTATAGTGTTGGTGCCTAAAAAAGGTGGAGATTGGAGAATGTGCATTGATTCAAGGGAAATCAATAAAATAACCATAAGGTATAGGTTACCAATACCTAGGATGGAGGATTTGATGGATTTCTTAGGAGGAGCTTGTTACTTTTCAAAAATTTACCTTAAAAATGGCTATAATCAGATTAGGATAAGAGAAGGGGATGAGTGGAAAAATGCTTTTAAAACCAATGAGGGTGTGATACCCCTCATGTTGTTGTTACTCTTATGGACAGATCTTGTACTTGGTTGTGTGGGTGATCAGTTCACCATTTTGGTTGTGCATGGATTTATGGTTTGGTTGTTTGGTTGCATTAGACTTTACATATGATGTTAGATGATACTTATTTATGGTGATTATGTTATATGACTTTTGTGGTGCTTTTAATAATATGTATACGTTGATGTTGCGAGTTTATGCTGTCATATTGTTTGGTGTGTTTATTTGTGAGTCTTGGTGAAAGGACAGAGTGACATCACTTGCTTGCAAGTGCCCTGTCATCCTGCGATTTCCTTTCACGGTGTGTTTTCTATGGAGATTTATATGTTTCACGACATTTGTTTTATGCAGGATGCAGGTACTAAGTCTTGATTCCACCTACTTCGGCAGGACAGGGCGAGCATCAAAATAAACCCAATGGGATTGATGTTGAAAAAAGGAGTGGTTAGGAAAGAATTCCCGTCCCAAGTCCGTCTACTGTGAGTCCTTGATTGTCTTTGTTTTATTTATTTTTGGAGGTGAATGTATTGGCATTGGATTATGTTTAGATGTAATTTAATTAAAATTTCGTTGGTTATGATTTAATTAATTTTGTAAAGAGTTGTGGAAGTTAACTATGTTATTATGATTATTTGAAAGTTAAATAAAATATAAGTATAAATAAAATAAAATAAAATATACGTGTTTGATTGATGGTTGAATGTTAAATGTTGCTATTTTATTTTATTGGGTTAATTAAATAGTGTATTAGGTTGCAATGTTAATAGAAGAAAATATAAATAAATAAAATAAAATATAAATAAATAAAATTAATTATAAAAAAAAATAAAAATAAAATAAAATAAAATAAAATTGATTTTAAAATAAAATTATTAAATTTTCTTTTATGGGGAGTTGTACGGGGAGGAGTGGAAAAATTAATGTGTTTGGTGGAGGAAATGATTCCCGGAAGAAAAACAGGCATGGGGAAACAGAAAGGGGCTCTCAGGAAAATTTTTTGGCTATAAGAGGGAAATGGAGGTTTTTCTTTTGGGGTTACTGTGTTAATTGGTGTGATTTTGGGTGTTTTGTTTGAAAAATTTGGAAGAGGCTGCAGGGATTTCCTTTGGAAAAGCTTCACGGCTGGAAAGAGGCTGCAGGGATTTCCTTTGGAAATTTGGAAAAGCTTCACGGCTGAAGGGTTCTGTGGCAGTTTTGGTGCAGCTCTTATTTCTACAACCTACAGAAAACAGGTTCCTTTCTTTTATTTTTACCTTGTTTTAAATTCCTACATTCCTTGAAAGATTGTCAGTTTCTTCCTGTAGGAGTTTCTTTTCTCTGTTACTTCTGTAAAATATATTTTCTTATTTTTTTAGAACCTGTCTGAAACTCTGTGAAAACAATAGAAAACAAAAAAAAAATCTCTGTGCAATTTTATTTCAAAACCCCATTGTTAAACATGAGAAATTAAAAAAAAAAAAAAATCTGTGTAATGAAAACTGAGAACCAATAAATTCATTTTGAAATTTAAAATTACTCTATACATATTTTTGTTTTTTTATTATCTTGCTGGAAAAATTCTCTGTACGCTGATTTTAAATTAAATAATTTCCCTGTGTAATTGTCTGAAAAAATATATATATGTTATATGATGTTCCCTGCCTGTATTCTTTTAAAAAAAAATTATTATACACATATACTAGCACTTGCACCCCAATGAAGTGCAATACTTACGCCGATAGGCTAAGCCCACATTATTTACAACCGTGAAAAGCAGTGGAAGGCATCAAGAAAGAAGTGATCTATCTCACCTATCCCTGTCTACCTCTCCCTCCCTCCCTCCCCCCTTCTCTCTCCCTCTTGCTCTCTCCTTCCCTCTGTATCTCTCTATATCACATATCCCTCTCTACCTATCCCTCCCTCCATCACACCTATTTCACTCTCACTCTCTGCTTCCCTCTCTACTTCTCTTGCTCTCTCACTTATTCCTATCTACCTCTCTCTCCTTCCCCCTCTAATTCTCTATATCTCCCTTATCCCTCTCTACCTCTCCCTCTCTCCCTCCCTCTCTCTCACTCTCTCTATCTCTCTCTTTCATTCTCTACTTCTTTCTATCCCACCTCTCTCTCCCTCCCTATCTTTATCTCACTTATCCCTCTCTCTCTCTCTATCCTTCCCTCTCTACGTCTTTTCCCTCCTCCCTCTCTACCCTTTCCTCTCTACTTCTTTACCCTCATCTCTCTCTTTCTCTCTCTTTCTCTATCTCACCTATCCCTCTCTACCTCTACCTCTTCCTCCCTCCCTCCCCCCTTCTCTCTCCCTCTTGCTCTCTCCTTCCCTCTCTATTTCTCTCTATATCACATATCCCTCTCTAAATATCCCTCCGTCCATCCCACCCTCCATCCCACCTATCTCTCTCACTCTCTCCTTCCCTTCTTCTCCTCTCACTTGTTCTCTACCTCTCTCCTTCCCCTCCCTAATTCTCTATCTTCCTATCCTCTCTACGCCCTCCCTCCCTCTCTCTCTCTCACTCTCTTTGGCTCTCTTTCCTTCTCTACTTCTTTCTTTCCCGCCTCTCTCTCCCTCTCTATCTCTATCTCACTTATCCCTCTCTACTCCCTTCGTCTCTTTACCCTCCTCTTTCTCTCTCTCTCTCTCTCTCTATCCTTCCCTCTCTACTTTTTTTCCCTCTCCTCTCTCTCTCTCTCTATCCTCCCCTCTACTTTTTTACCCTCCTCTCCAATTCATTCCAAAAACCTGTGCCACTTCTTATGCAACTTTAGTTATATACTTCAGTGCTTATCACACCTAGCATATGCTCGTGTGTGAAGTTTCCAAGACTCGATGAATGTTTCCTACATTACCTTTCACATCACAGAGACAAACATGAGTGTACAACACCATGTAATGAATCTGGGTGGGGTCCCCATAATAGCCTATCGGCTAATTATTTTTATATTATATAAAAATTATCTTGTAGTTAAATAGTTATTTTATTTATTATATAATTTTTTTTTTATTAAAAATTTATTATATTATTTTATTTAAAGAATAATTTTTATTTATTATATAAATTATTATTTATTTTATTTGTTATATAAATTATTTTATTTATTTTTATAGTATATATAATGAAAAACTCTAATAATGTAAAAATTACATACGGCTCTGTTTTCATACCTATTGATTGAATTTCAACGGAAGGACTCTGTATATTTCGTGGCGCTTTGGCAGCAAAAGCTTTTTACTTTGCCGCCGATGAAAATTTCTGAATATCTTACCTACTTTAGTACTTACGAGAGTTGACAGAGGAGGGGTAAATAAATAATACCGCTGGACAAAGAGGACTGGCTGCGGTAAATAATTTCTGACGACTTTAAAAAATCGCACGGCTGTACACAATACGTTACAGACTTATAATTCGTGGTCAGAGATATGGAAATTCGGTCGGTTCTATAATATATCGGCTAATAAATACAGCGAACTTCCATTACTTGAAATTAAGTGATTTATATAAAATAATATATATTGGTTACATTTAAAAGTATATGTAATAAAAAATTTAAATTTAAAATAAAAATAAAAATTATTAGTGTGGGAGGGGCCAGACGTAGTGCCCCATCCCTGTCTCATTTCAGTGGGCTGTATACGGCGATCCAGTAATTCTTGTCTGGCGATCCACCCAAATTACGTCCTCCTCTATAGGAGGCACCACAGTTCGAGGCTACCTCATAACGCAAAGTTTTTTCTTTATTTTATTTGTTATTTAATGAAATAAAGAACATAATTTATTTTAATTTATTATTAATTTTGGAAATTAATTAGATTTGATTTTTGATATATATGTATATATATATAAAGAATATATATATATATATATATATATATATATATATATATATATATATATATATATATATATATATATATATATATAAATAACTTATGTTTTTTTTAATTGGGGATATTATAATGTAGATGATAGACTAAATATGATTATATATTTTCCTTTGGGAGATATTTGAATTAAAAGATTATTTAAACTTATTTAATTGTCATTTATTAGCAAAGTTAATTGAGGAAATTATTGGTTGAATTTTAGAAAACAAAAACTCTTACGTACGAAGATGATTGTTTGATTTTAGGGTTTATGTTATTAAATCATCCATTGATATTGAATAAACAGTAAGTTATTTTATGATGTCCTTTATTGAGATTTTTTGTGTAGAGTTAACTTGAGTTTATTTATGGGTTATAGGGTTGTCGTTGAACTTCCAGAGGTTATGAGATTTAGTGTAATTAGTTAAGGTTTTTAGTTCTACTCTCCTTGTGGACGTAATTGAGTCTTATTCTTTTGTTAAGCTATCATTTTGTAAGAGTTTGGTGAGATGGTTTTTACCTCGCAAGTCGCTACCTTGTGTGTTGTGAACTTGAGGGTTTAAGCCCTTATGTTTGTTGTATGTTAGGAAATTCTAAGGAGAGTGGCTCTATGTGGGCGCCGGTGCACAAAGGGGCTGTCAGGATAACCCACAGTAGAGTTAGGGTAAAAAGTGAAAACCTAACTAAATAATTAGGGGATGGGTAGTTAAACACTAAAAGAAAATAATAAATACCTCGCTCACCTGTTAGGGCTATCATAGACTAAAGGTGTTCGAGAAGGCCGTGGTTGGAAAAATCGTGATCTCGTTTCCATGAGTAATGCACGATTCCGCATGAGTCACCCTATGGGGCGGCGCCTTGAAATAGGCAGTCAGGATAACCATAGATGGAGGCGGCACCTAGTGTTAGAATGTCAGGATAATCCATGAAGGCCATGCGATGACACTCTCCTCTAGCGTTTCCCCTTAGTTATTTTATTTGTAAACCTCTGGAAGTAATTTCATTGTTTGATTTGTAGTTAAGTGTTGTCATGTTATGTAGTTGACTTATGATGTCACATTTCCTTTGTGTATAAATTCTTTTCCATGTTTGGTGTTGAGTCATGTGTGTAACTGTTGACGTCTTGGTCGGGAATCCTTTCTTAACTACTCCTAACACGGGGGTGGTCGGGTGGAACGTGCTTTGCACCCCGTTGGGTTTCCCATGCTTCAGTCATACCTTCAGTACAGAGATTGTGGTGACAGTTCGTACCAGATTTATGTACCATCTGATGTATACATTTATACTTTATTCATATCATGTAAATTGTATTGTAACACGCCCATGTGTTGGGATAATGTATTTTGTAACTTGTATAATTGGTCACTGGTATTTAGATTGTATCTTGATGTATTATTATATCTCACCTTGCAATTTAAAACATTATTCACTGATGCGATTATAAATATATTTGATGTTGTTAAGTTGAGTAAGTTAGTTTCTCTTTGTTTCCATGTTTTATTGGTTATGTGATCTTGTATAGCGTATGTGGTTCATCATTATTTGATGCTTTGTGTTTATCACCTTTATATGAGAACACATATTCTTGGAATGAATGTTGGATATTAGTTAGGTTTGTTAATGAGTAGTTAACGTAATGTCTCTATGTGTACCCCAAAGGACTTAGGAGTTTAACATGTATTATGTATTTGTTATTATGTTAGTTGAAAATGATAACATAGTTCATTTACTTTATGTTTAAAAAAAAATTTGTTGTGTAGATAGTTGTCCTTTGGGGTTTGCGCGTCGGGGTGTTACAGAGGGTTTGTATGAATGGATGGTAATGCCTTTTGGGATTTCAAATGCTCCAAGCACATTTATGAGACTAATGAATGAGGTTTTGAAGCCTTTCATAGGAAATTTTTTTGTGGTGTATTTGGATGGAATTTTTGTGTTTAGTAAGACCAAGGAAGAACACTTGCAACATCTTGACATGTTTTTGTAGAAGTTAAATGAAGAGAAGTTGATGATAAATCTCAAAAAATGTGAATTCATGAAAGAAGAATTAGTGTACCTTGGTTTTTTCATCTCTAAGGGTTCATTGAAGATGGATCCCACCAAAGTAGAAGCAATTCTCAATTGGTCAACTCCAAAATCAGTAGGGGAAGTAAGAAGCTTTCATGGTCTTGCTAGTTTCTATAGGAAATTTATAAAAGAATTTTAGTCATATCTGCTCTTGAATTATTGACACCATCAAAGGGGACATAAGGAAAAGGTTTCAATGGACTAATGAGGTAGAAAAAAAATTTAGTATCTAAAAAATAGAGTGACACAACAACCCATCCTTGCACTGCCTAATTTCAACAAAGTCTTCACAATAGAGTGTTATGCAAGTGGGTTCTCAATTGGTGTAGTCTTGAGTCAAGAGGGTAGAATTGTATCATTTTTCAGTGAAAAGCTTAATGAGGCCAAAAGGAAGTATTCCTCATATGACTTAGAATTGTATGCAATGGTCTAAGCATTGAAAAAGTGGAGACACTATCTCCTTCCCAAGGAATTTATTGTTTTTATTGACAATCATGCTTTGAGTTTCTTGAACAACCAGAACAAGTTGAGCCACAAACATATGAAATGGGTGGAGTATCTACAAAGCTATAATTTTAGCATAAAACACAAGAAAGAATAGTCAAACAAGGTGGTGGATGCTTTGAGCATAAGGTCAATGTTGGTGCAAGAAATTCAACTTCAAAGTGTGGGAATAGATGCCTTGAAAGGTATGTATGAAGGAGATGAGGACTTTAAAGAGGTATATGGTATTTTTGATCAGTTTAAGGGTGATTTTCATGAAGATTTTTCTAATTTCTTGTTGTAAGATGGATTGTTGTTCAACGGTGCTCAGTTATGTATTCTAAAGTGCTCCATGAGAACTAACTTGATAAAAGAGAAACATTGTAGCAACTTAGGAGGTCATTTTGGGGTGGATAAAACATTGGAATAGGTAAGGATATTTTACTATTTGCCAAAGATGCAAGTGGATGCTAGAAAAGTTGTGGAAAGTTGTGTAATTTACCAAAGAGCCAAGGGTTCTAGTTCAAATGTAGGTCTTTATCAACCCTTACCAGTACCTAATAGACCATGGGAGCCTCTCAATATGGATTTTGTGTTAGGTTTGCCAAAAAATCAGAGGAGTTATGATAGTGTGTTTGTTGTTGTTGATAGATTCATTAAAATGGCTCATTTTATTCCATGCAAGTACATAAGTGATGCTTCTTATATTGCAACATTATTTTTTAAAGAGATAGTTAGAATTCATGGTCTCTCATTGACTATTGTATTAGATAGGGATTCAAAGTTTGTGGGTCACTTTTGGAGGAATCTTGGAACAAATTTGACCTTTAGTACTACCTATCATCCACAAACAAATGGGAAGACTAAGGTAGTCAATAGGTCACTTGGAAATTTTCTTAGATGCCTCACAAAGGAATATGGACAACAATGGGACTTGTTTCTTCCACAAGCTGAGTATGCCTATAATGATTCTATCAATAGAAGCATTGGGAAAAGCCCATTTGAGGTGGTGTATGGACTGAAACCTAGAGGTGTGTTTGAGATTAGGGATTTGAGTGGAATTTAGAATAGGAGTGCTAGGGGAGAAGGATTTGTAGAGGTCGTGAGGGAAATACACCAACAAGTTAGAGAAAACCTTCAAAAAAGTGTTGAAAAATACAAGAAACATGTAAATTTGAGGAGAAGAGATGTTCAATTCAAGGTGGGAGATTTGGTACTTGCACATTTGAGGAAAGAGAGGTTTCCCAAGGGAAAATACACAAAGCTACAGATGAAAAAAATTGGGCCATGCAAGGTGGTCCACAAATTTGGTGAAAATGCCTATGAGATATAACTCCTTTCCGGAGTTGCTATCTCTCCTATATTTAATGTTTCTAACCTCTATTCTTTCAAAGGATCTATGTTTGTAGGTGAAGAAGCATGTACATCTGAGGTGCATGATGAATATTTTGTCAAGGGCCTACCACCAAGTCAGCCTTTGAAGCTTGAGAGTATTTTGGACACAAAGGGGCTGAATAAAACAAGACACAATGTCTATAATGAATATCTTCTGAAATGATAAGGTGTGCCTCATGAATATGCAACATGGATTATAAAAGAGGATATCAAAAGGAATAGAACAACTGTTCAAGAGCTACTCTCAAGTGGAGTTTGAGATTCTTTTCTCCCCAGGTGTATGGGGTAGGGGCACCTTGTTAATTCTTGTCAATATGGTCACATGTTTGGTTTTTAGGTGTTTAGAGTCTTGTTTGGATGTAATAAGGTCATAATAGACCATTTTAAATGTAATAAGTCATGTGGGGTTAGTATGTGATAGTTTTGGTCATGTTTTGTAAATTTTGTCAAAAGTTGCTTTCAACTTTGCAATATTGTCATTTTAGGAAGATGAAATTTCATACGTTAAAAATTTGGTTATGGAATATTTTTTTTGGTTGGGTGAAGTTTAAATATGACTCAAAAATGTCAAGGAGAGGTTCTAGAGACAATTTTTTTGCACAAGAAATAAGACAACTTCATTTTTCTGTGTGTTTTCCTTGTAATCTGCTGCTACAACATTCTGTACGGTTCCGTATAAAGAGATTATGGTTTGAAGTGCATTGTATATTGTGAAGGAATGAAATAGCTTTGTTTTGGCATTGGTTTAAATTAATTTCATCAAGTTTGAAATATTTTATAAGAAAATTACTAAAGGAGGTCTAAAAAACCCTAAGTCAAGGGGGTTTGAGAGAAAAATGGAATAAATCACCATTCCATCAGTGGAAATTGCTAAAAATTGGTGGAATGGCACTAGATAGGGTATTTTTCATGTTTAGTAGGATTGTAGTTGTAGGGGATGGAGTTAGGGCCCTGTTTGTGCAAGCCCTAGCCTAATATCTCAATGTATTAGGCTAGTTTTGATAGGTAGAAGTAGGGTTTTGTGGTTAGATGAGTTGGTGGTTGATTCAAGTGATAAAATTTGTGGCTTCAAACCCTATGTGATTTTTCCAAGGTCTGGGAATGAAGATTGGTAATCTTGGAAAAGGATATCACTCTTGCTCTGTAAAAGAGGCCTAATTGGTCTTAAGGGGCAGCATAGTAGTCCATTTTAGGAGGGTACGTTTTGAAACAAGTATATGCACAAATTTGATATGTTCAAGAAAAGCATAAAGGGTGTACTAAAAGGTATTCCTTTCATGGGTTTGAATCCTTCTCTAAAAGATATGCCCAAATTTCATGGTTTGATGTGCTACAAGAAAAATTGGGAAAATTGAGTGAAAACACCAAGTTAGGGTCTTTATGGTTGGTCAAGTTGGATTGAATTTTGATTGGTAGGAGATATCCACCCCTAATCTCCATCACTATTTATTGGTGTAACCATTGCCATGTTTCTTGGGACTATCATTCCTATAGGATAATTTCCTTATAGATCTGAATTTAATTTAAAAGGTACCCATAAATATTGAAAAATTTCATAAGACTGTTGTGTCGAGGTAGTAGATGGCTGTGACAAGTTTCATAATACTGTTGAAAAAAGTTTCATAATATCGCCATACCGCAAGAGCCAAGAAGAAAAGGTGCGGTGTAGCGGTAACATCCTGCATTACCATGAATACCGAGCAATAAATGTGCAGTATGGTGATAACTCAAATAATTCTCCCACATCCCCACAAGAGAAAGGAAGACACAATGAGGTGTAGTGGTAACATCCTACATTCCATGATTGCTGAGCAATAACGGTGTGGTATAGCGGTAACATCTCACATTACCACAAAGGCCGAGCAATAATGGTGTGGTGTAGTGGTAACATCTCGCATTACCATGAAGGCCGAGCAATAATGGTGTGGTGTAGTGATAACATCCCGCATCCGTACAAGGATCATATTGTGGTTGAACTATAAAAAAAATATCACATTTCTTTGAGGCATTTTTTTGAAATAGTTTGCTTTCCTTGTGTATATTGCTTCCACATTTTCATGTATGTCTAGCAGGGCACTTGTAACTACAACATCCTGCTATTATGATTTGATGTATGTCCCTTGGTTATTATTGGATATGACAAAAAAAAATCCTACTATTATGATTTGATGTATGTCCCTTGGTTATTATTGGATATCTGATGTAGTGCACATTATTATAGTGTAAGCCTATTTTTTAGATTGTTTCATTTAGCATCACCAATATTCTCAACAAGGACATTTTACCTATTTAAAATCATGGAAATGGTTCACATCTCTTAGAACAATTTCTCTTACAACAATCTTGGAGATGAATTTATATGTAGTGTGAAAATCAGAACATACTTGAAGGTTCTTAACAACTCTAATAGTTGTACCAAGGGCCATTTTTAACAAACCAAATGCAATTGCTAACTTTTCACTATGGTGGCAGATAAATGATTCTTTTTTCTTCTATTCCACAACATTGAGTAAAAGTATTGAATCTAGAAATACCCCACTGTCTTCATTTTCCAAGCCAATTTCTCCAATTTTGCATAGATCTCCCATGTTTGTGGATGTGATCTATCTCCTACACAAAAAGGCATGTACCATTTTATTCCCTTCAATCCAACTACATGCAAGTATCTTTTTAATTCATCTATCTTTCATCAATCTCCTTACTATTTGAACCTCTCCACACCTATACGCTTAGATGCATAGATGTTTTAGAGAAGAACATAAGTTGCAACATTTTTAGGATCCAACTAAAAAAATAGTGTTGCTTGGAATACTCATCCTATATTCATATATGATCCACAAGAACCAAAGGTTTAACTGGCATCTTAGTAATAATGTTTAGGGTATCCTCAAGATAGACAACACGGGCACGAAGGTCAACCATGCACACCTAAAGATCAACTATATATGTAATGCAATAAGGGTTACTGATGTGTGAAGTATGTACAACCCTCATCCACTAAACTGGCATGACTACATGCATCTAGAACACAAGCAAAGTTTATAATGTCAATGTTCCAGAGTGCTTCATTAATTAAAAGATTTTGAGAGCTTCCTTGCAAAATTCATTTTGTGCACATTCTGCAAACATATCATTTCATTCTATGAGATGACATTGTTGCAAGTATGGGAAAGTTTGGTGGTGTTTTCATTAATGTTATCATTGATGTCAAGATAATTCAGTATGTTGTAGATTGTGCATGTATAGTTGAGATGTGAGTACATGGAGCTATCCTTATGATGTTGTAGATGTGCTGAATTGATGGGTTACCAAGTGCTTTTGAAAAAATTAATAAAGAGTGAATTCAAAGATATGTATGAGTTCAAAATGTGATCTGGTATGTTCT